>JAWZYV010010566.1:0-26451 GCA_038373885.1 Cheiracanthium punctorium
GGCAACAAAATGCACACGATTAGGAACATTGGATGAGCAATCTAGGTATTCCTAAATCTATGTTAATTACCGATCTTCTTCCACATTTTTTCGCCGGCTGGCCTCATCAACATCAATAGACCAGCCAGAGCTCTCTGCTTCTTGAATGACATAGTCCTTGTTTTTGAACTTTCGGTACCAAACCTGCAAAGTGTCACATGATACAACAATAGGACTTGAAGCTGTACACATAATTCGTTGATATTCTGTAGCAAATTTTTTGGAACAGAAATGGAAGTAAATGATGCTTCTGATCCGCTAGAGTGATAGTTTCATTTAAGACACCTTGTACTTAATGATGACTATATTTTTTACAGATTTCACAACACAGTGGCGGGAAACTTTTGTTACAATCTAATAAATTGTTCACTGATACTGTTTTCATGCCTATAAAACTGGAATAGCTCTTTAAACATAGCACAGCATAAGAAAACCATATTTATTAAAAACCACACATTAAGCTAAAAACCAAAAAAAAAAAAAGAGTTCTTTTTCTGACTTTTAATACCGCAAAATTCCTGACTTTTTCTCTTAAATCAATTTTCCAAATAATTCATGTTCGATAGCCAATGTAGTTAATTTATTTAACCTATCTGGAAGAGTTTCGGAACATAAGAAAATTTTAGTTAACTTTAATTTTGAGAAACTCTTCTCTGGACTTTCCACAATTATCGGCAGAGAAAGCGAAATTCTCGAAACAATAGCAAGATGTGGTGTAAAATCTATAGTAGAAATTAGCTTTAAAATTTTAATTGGGCTTTCCTTTTTGCCTAATAAGGCCGTAACTGACACTATTTCATTTACTAGATCAAGCACGTTTATATTCCATGATTCCCCATAGGTCAGCATTAACTCCAACTGTTTACACTATAAACAATGTTAACACTGCTACACTGTAGTACAATGTTTAATTAGCACTTTGTTGGAGTGTCTTTTAACTCATTTATGCCGTGCAAAAATTTAAAATAATTACATTGGGTACTTATTAAATTAAATCTGCAAAGGTATTAATCGCTATGTTTCCTGTAAATAATAAAACTATCTTTAATTTAGGATCTTCACACTATAAACAATGTTAACACTGTTACACTGTGTTACAATGTTTAATTAACACTTTTTAGAAGTGTCTTTTAACTCATTTATGCCGTGCAAAATTTTAAAATAATTACATTGGGTAGTTATTAAATTAAATCTTCTAAGATATTAATCGCTTTGTTTGCTGTAAAAAATAAAACTATCTTTAATTTAGGATCTTTCACCAGATCATCTCGTGCTTCGCAATCAAAATTAATATGTTACGTGGCTGCTTAAACTCAGTGTTAGCCAGAATACTATCTCTTCGGTCAGTTCTCTTGAATAACAGAACATTTCATTTAAAACCGCATCCAATCGAAGATCATTTCAAAAAATCTTTACAGTTTCTAAAGAGTTCTAGAGCAGATGGTAAATCGTTGTCTTTTGACTGCAATACCTTTCTTAATGGATTAACGCAATTGAAGATTTTGTACCAAATAATAATAATAGAGCATAGGAACATGAACTGTTTGAGAGAGTTAAATAATCCTAGCCTCATTGGAATTAGATTTGTCAATATCTTTACAGGCACCAGGAATGCAATCTAGAAATATATATCTAGAATAGTATTTGGCTTGTTGAATTTCATTAACAAAGTTAATTTGAACCCAACTGGAAACCTTGTGAAAAATCTATGCAAAATGTGTAAATATTTGTTTGCACATCACATATAAAAAACTGAAGCGAATGAAATGAAATTTATAGCAACACCAAAAGTGGCAACTTAATTTAAATTGCAGTTGCTAAAATATTTCTAATTTGTTTAAAAGCTTTGAGATTTAAAACTGTTGTTCGAAAACTGTGTGTAAATGTATGTTCGCCCATTCTTAAAAAATGGCTCAATGGAATAGAATGAAATTTAGAATTATATTGAATGGTAAGTTAATTGAAACAATAGATATCAAAATTGCTTTAAATAATTCATAGACTTTGAGATTTTGTAAAAATTATACCTAATTATATATATATATATATATATATATAACTAATAAGTTAAACACAACACACACTGCAAATAAGACATACCTCGCATTAAAATTATAACAGCCAGAAGCTAGAATTAGAAACCACAAGTGGAAAAATAATAATAATAAATAAGAAGTTGAGCCAGTAAAAAAATCAATGTGCACTTTCAATCAATGTGCACTGTGCAAATAGCACTTTCAGTGCTATTTCTACTAATTTGATATCTTTTTGTTTTCTTATTTTCCTTATAGTAGGGTAGAGCCCAGAACGTGAGGAGTGAATATCTCTTTTGATACGCCACACAACCGAAAACCTACTATTTTGTTTGTTTTTAATTATAATCCACTGTTTGTGGCTCCTGAAGAGGTGACAGAGGTTATAATTTCCGTTCCATTCTATTTTTACATTGATTTTTGTACTGGCTCAGCTTCTTATTTATTATTATTATTATTATTATTATTTTCCACTTGTGGTTTCTAATTCTAGCTTCTGGCTGTTATATTTTTAATGTGAGGTATGTCTTATTTGCAGTGTGCGTTGTGTTTTACTTATTAGTTATATTCTGTTCTGTTTGGCATAGCTGCATTTGCGCTTTACAAATAGGATATCGTCTCAATTATGGATGCTTGATTTGATTCTATATGCCATTTTTGCAATGTTAATTATTATATATATATATATATATATATATATATTATTCAAATATATATATATATATATATAAACAACTAGTGGTCAGACAAAAGGGAATGAAATGAAAGTTTGTTAAATAGTAGGTGGTTAGTAAATAAAAATTTCAGGTTTTTAATTTTCTACAAATTTGAATTATTTTTTAGGTATGACGTAAACTTTGATAAAGTTTTTTGCGCATCAAGAAGAATCAGCAAAATATAACTCAATCGGACGTTGCAGTGTTAAATATAGGCTGCTTGCTATTACAAAGAATTTTCCAGATATTCTCTTTTCAGTTTAATATTCATTACTAGCATCTTCTTTTGCAACTTTAAATTCTTCTTGATGTAGGAAGCTCATCCACTAAAAGAAAACGTTAATTTTGAAAGTAAAATATTTTCTCTATTGACAGTTTGTCTCAGTAATTTGTTACTCCCTAACCTGTAATCTTTGAACAATACACACGAGTTATAACTTCGCTTTCTATATTTCTGCCAGTATGTTAATTCCATTTTTTTGTACTACTACAATGCAAACGAAATTTCGCGCGGTTAGTAAAAACTCATCAATGACGATTGGGTATATCGGCTAGTAAAGTTATATAGAATGATATTCTTCGGAATATTTTTTAACAATTCTTTTACTAATATAAAATGTGTTTTTCAAATTTTAGCCAAAATGTCGCCCCTAAAATTTGCCGCCCCGGACAGGGGTCCGCTTTGTCCGGCCCTAGGGCCGCCCCTGCAGCACACATAAATAACATTCAGAAATTTCGTCCTTTGCTGAAATGTAGCAGCCTATAGAGCACGGCCAGAATGGGGAGGCGTATCTCAGACGTCAGCGAAAAACTGCTCCAAATGGACTTGCGATGGGTCAAAATGGATTGTACATGCATATATGAACACACACACACCCACACATGCATGCAATGAGATGTCTCGAAAAAACTCTTTAAAGTAAATATACGGATTGTCAAAATCGATTTTTTCGTGAAAATCTGGATACCGAACATTTTCGCGGTCCCAATACTTCCTTTTATTTCGTACAGTACAAAGAAGTAATAAGGAGAAGAACCCTTTTCCCGTGTCTGTCTCATTTCGGGAGGGGGGTGAGCCCTCAATCCCTCTCCCCTTAGCCTGGATGATGCTCCATTTTGCCGCCACGGCATCGGAGCCATTCTAAACAAAGAAAAGTGAAAACTGAATCCCACTAGCTTGTTTCAGTTGATTTAGTTTCTCGAGTCACTGCACTCGGTTGGCTTCAAGAGCGACGATAAACTAGTTCAGGTTTCAAAACTGATAGAGTAAGAACGCCTTAAACTGAGGTGACCCTACGTCCACAATTTTCGGGAACAGTCACCCGTTTCTTGTTACTTTCCGAACATGTACCCTGTAAGGAAAGTATTGTCATCCTGAAAAAATTCGAATTCGAGATTTGGGTGTATGGACACGTTTTGAGGTCTTCTCAATTCATTTATGCTATTTTTACGAGATGTATGTATGTATGTGTGTGTGTGTATGTGTGTGTGTTTGTGTGTATGTGAGTGAACACGATAGCTCCTGAACGGGGCATGCGATTGAGCTCAAAATAGGTAAAACCACCGTCGCAAGACCGGTATTGATTTGGGTGTGTATAGGACTTATAGTTTTTCTACAGGGCCTCGACAAAGATTTCTTTTACAGGATGGCCTATGGGTGAAAATTCTGGAAAGTGCGCTAGCGTTTACACGGTGCATTCGATGGAGCTCCAATTGGGTATAGATGTTATAAACCACCATCGTAAGACCGGTATTGATTTGGATGTGTATAGGACTTACAGTTTTTCTACAGGGCTAAAACAAAGATTTCTTTTACATTATGGCCTATGGGGAGACATTCTTGAAAGTGCGCTAGCGTTTAAACGGTCCATTCGATTGAACTTCAATTTGGCATATATATTTGAATGATTCATCGATTAAAGTTTATTTAAATGCTTGGTAATGATCTTAATCGTAAGTGTTCGGAAAGTCGAGTGGAGTCACTCCAGATTTTTTTTTTTTTTTTTTTCGATGTGTCCCCAAAATGTCAAAAAGCAATTACGGACATATTTTAATTATAACATAGTTTTTTAATTAGATTACTGTTCATTATTTCATTCATCATAAAAATGTCCTCAATTTTCTTTCAAATTTGAAGACATGTCCTCTATTTTACTTTCAAAAATAGGGTCATCTTACCTTAAATTAAAACACCAGCGCTCCACTGTTTGAGCATTTACGAACACGCGCATTCGCGAAATTCTAGGTTCGGGTCCTCACACCCTCTGATGTGACCATTCGAGTCTTTGTGAAAACAAATTGACCAGCCGCCAGTCTCCAATCGTCCTTTAGACTACGATCGCAGACTAGATACTCAAAAACATATTCGAGTATAATAGCCAAATTTTCTATTTTAGTTTTGTAATGAACTCATTATTTTTTCGGAAAAAAGAAAGAAAAGTTATTACACATCACATGATCCGACCGTAGTCTGCACGCCTAACGGAGGTAAAGCAAAGCTAGGGAAGGTTTTTTGTAATTGTATAGGAAGCTTATTGTTACGAATTTTCGGAGCAACCCGCTGCTCTGGGGCTTAAAATGTTTTAAAATTCGTATTCTACGCTTCCAATAGATAAATTTTGCTTTTTGTTGCATCAAAATCGGCCAGTTTAGAACCGGAGATACGGAGGTTTCGCTTTCCCGCATGTTTTTCTATGGGGCTTCTAGAAATCTCGAGAAATAGGGGTCCTAGGGCTTCGATCTCTTCACCTTTGGGGACTTATTTTTGGCGCCCAATTTGGCGATATTTCGCCAAAAATCGCCAAGCTTGGCGACTTTTTGGTCATTTGGCGCGATTTTCCCAATGGGGCCTGGAAGTTGTTTTTCCTGCATTAAAAACGCATAATAACCTAACATTTCTCTTCTATGACGTAATCAAAATTCACGCTTTATGTAGAATCCTCGAGAAATAAGACTTTTCTGGAAACTTCTTGTACCTTCTGCGTCGGCTATATATAGAAGCGCGCGTTGCCCCGACGGTTCAGTGCGAGTTGAACGCTCAATGTGTGAAGAGCTGTCAGTGAGAGTACGCTTACTTTGTGAATGGATAGTGCTATAGAAGCCGTGTTTTAGCTTGCTTTACGAAGCTGTTTTCAAAGTGCTGTGTGTCAATTCTTCATTGCTGCGTCTTAAGGGATTGCGTACGATATCTCTTGAATATTTTCACTGAATTTTTGCCTGTGAAAGTGACTTATTTTGTGTGAGAAATACAGCCTTTGTGAGAGCTTCTGATCTAAGAGAACTGTTAAAAGCACATGACTGTTTCATTGTGCTTGTGAATTTTGTATAGCTGATTGTTCCACGAAGTTCTGGAAGCAATAAAGTTATATTCCATCCTGACCAGTGGACTTTTTACCAGCACGTTCTACACCCACTAGACTTTAGAACGACGAACCCCGTAAACAAGAAGAGCAGTTCCGCAACATTATGGATGAACGTAGCATCCATTCTTGCGTGACATGAACTCACCCTGCAGCACGAACTCGTCCAGAACCATTGGCATGGAAGAACAGAACCTGTTGACTGCTCGATGCTGAAAATTTACATACTGTTGCAGAATACTCTGCTATTCCTGGGTTCGTCGTTCTAAAGTGCAGTGGGTGTAGAAAGTTCTAGTAAAGAGTCCACTGATCAGGATGAAATACAAACTTTATGGCTTCTAGAACTTAGTTGAACCATCCATTGTACAAAATTCACAAGCACAATCCAACAGTCATGTGCTTTTAACAGTCCGCTTAGATCTGAAGCTTTCACAAATGCTGTCATTCTCTCACAAGATAAAACACTTCCACAGGCAAAATTCAGTGGAAATAGGCAACGGATATCGTGCACAATCCCTTAAGACATGGCAATGAAGAATTTATACACGGCACTTAGCAATTAGCTTCGTAAACAAGCGTGAAACACCGCTTCTATCACAGAGACACATCGGCAGCTCGTCCACACCCGACGGGAGCTCACTTCACACTGACTCGATCGGGGGCAGCCCGGTTCTTTTATACTTTCCGACGAGCATTCCAGAAAACTCGGGACCTCTCTAACGAGTCCCCGAACAATCGCGTTTTGATTACATCACAGAAATATAGCCTGACTAGCGGCTACCCGCGACTTCGTCCGCGTCGGCTTTAGAATTAGGTCCCGAGAGAAACGAAGCATGTGTGAATAACAAATATGTTTGCAACTAAAGAAAGAGCATTTAAATATTATTTGCTTTTTACTTATTTTAAATGAAGTATAATGCATGATAGTATACTTCATTTAAAATAACAGAGTATGTAAAATTACTAAATTTAGATATTTTTCAGGCATTTGGCGAATAGAGACAGTTACGACAGTATTTGCGAACTGTTTTGAGTGTTCTTGTAAAAGGAATATTTATGCTATATGCATGAATTTCAGCCTATGTTAATCAGGAATAGTGCACCTTTCTATTAGCGAAAAAGTTTTAGAATCGGTTCTATAGTTACAGAGATACCCATAGAGCGTAATGTATTAGAATTATTTTGAGTGTTCCTGTAAAGGAACTATTTGCGCTACATGCATTAATTTTAGCCCATAATACTCAAGAATAGTGTAGCTTACTATCAGTGAAAAAAGTTTTGGAATCGGTTCAGTACTTACAGAGATACACATAGAGCGTAATGTAATTCTTATGAGTATCCCTGTAAAAGAACTATTTGCGATATATGCATAAAAGGTAGCCTATAACACTCAGGGTCGCCCCAGTGTCTAAGAGGGTCTGCTCTCAAACCTGGAAGGCGGGAGGTGCCAGGTTCAAACACCGGTCGCGCCTGTCGACCTAGCCGCTCGCAGTTTTCCGTGGTTTTTTCAAAAACCTCGCGAAAATACGGGCTAGGATCCCTTAGAAAGTTCCACACAGAGGAATTCTCCATATACGCCTAGGACCCTATAGGCCTAGGACTTTCAATCAGTGAAGAAAGTTTTAAAATCGGTTTAATTGCTACAAAATTTCCATAGAGCGCAATGCATTAGCATTATTTTGAGTGTCTTTGTAAAAGAATTATTTATGCTATATGCTTGAAAGGTTGCCTGTATGTTAATCCAGGGCATAAGCTATCTTCATTACAAATTTTTCCAACCATTTTTGTTTCATTCAGTCAAAAACATCCAAACACATAAACGTACACATTTATATTATTGGTAGGATTTGGAAATTTACGAACTTTAAGAAACACATCTGGACTTTTCTTGGTACTTACCTATTATCCCGGCGGTCATTCCCGCCAAACTGTTTTTTCGTCAAATGAGTTGTCAAACTGTTGCCAATCGTATTCAAAACCATTAATAATTTCATGTGCCCGGCATTTATCTCGGCAAAAAATCGCTCGTCTTGGCGGACCGCCAGGTGATACGTAAGTACACTTTTCTTTATTTATGCTTTTTAATTTGGCGTAAAATCAACATAATTTCCATACTTATTTATGTTTTTTAAATGCATGTGATTTTGCAAATAGAATGTCTGCTTTATTTCAAAAGCATAAATTTTCAAAAGCATAACAGATGGCGCTGTCGGATTTCTGATATAGGATTATGCAAAGCGACAAGCGATATAAAAGGGAGCAACTGGAGCAGGT
Organism: Cheiracanthium punctorium; assembly: GCA_038373885.1. Taxonomy (NCBI): domain Eukaryota; kingdom Metazoa; phylum Arthropoda; class Arachnida; order Araneae; family Cheiracanthiidae; genus Cheiracanthium; species Cheiracanthium punctorium. The sequence goes on from JAWZYV010010566.1 coordinate 8,422, forward strand.
AATGGTAGTCGAAGCTTATACGCATGGAAATGTTGTCCATAGTTGAAGTCCATAGCCCCTCTTTATTATAAGAATGCGGAAAGTGCCACAGCGGCATTGCAAGCATATCGCTACATGAAAGGCATGCGAGGCAGAAAAGGACCAATAATGCCTTCTGCATTAATGAAAATTATGAAGAAATTTGAATCTACTTTGCAGTGTATTACATTTCCAATGCATTGAAGTTGAAGCAAATCTCTGAATTGTCATGAAAGTTTATTTATTAAACTGGTTGAAAATAAATTCTAAATATTTTCTGAAGGATGGAGCTAAGCACAAATGGAATACTATTTCTAGATTTAGATGGTAACTCCAGATATCAAAACTGTCGTTGACGGATTCAATAATTTGTCGAAATGAGTCATTTTCACACACTTAGAATATCTTGCTTGTGTATGCGTATGCTGACTAACGAAGGACCGCACAACTTAACCCTTTAACGCGCGGTGCCCTCGCCGTGAGGACACCAAACTCTGACGTTTTGACTGTTGCCAGTCACGAAGAATAAATTTGAATTTTATAAAAATAGTTGCGGGTGAACTAGCTCCACGAGAATCCTTTACTTTATAGCATGGCATTTCCCGTAAAATAAGGGTCACGATTATTTTTAACAGCACTGACATCTGCTGAAAAATGGAAGAAAGCGAGAACAGCTGGACCGATTGTCCAATGCTGAAAAAAGGGCAGCCGTTGCCATCGCTCGACTTAACTAACAGCAAGAGGGCGGACGATCGAAACGTTCATCGCGTGCCACAGATCGAGAGACCCTTTTTTCACGACAGCCGGCTGTGCTCGCGCACAGCCAGCTGCGTGCGTTATTTTTAGTGCATAAAGCATTAACATACCGGAATTCACTTGGGAAAACGGGTTTTCCCGAACGTTGTCAGTTAGAACGCGTTTTGCCTAATGCTCTCAGTTAGAACGCGTTTTCCCTAGTTAATTCCGGTTTTCACTGTAACGTCTACACTCAATATATTTAATCTTCGTCCACCTAAAATAAATAACTTCACATTCAATTTTTATTGTATACCCAAGAGGAATTTCATGCTCTTCAGGAAATGCGCGGATACTTCTCGCATTTGACCGATTTCTTTTTGTATACAAATACAACCCCTTTACATCAATGCTTCAAGCAGACGATCCTTTTTAATTAAAAAAAAAGTTAATCTATGTTATCTGGAAAAACAATTTTAAACGAATCGGATTCGCAATTTTCCTTTCAAAGTCTGATAACCGGGATTTCAGTATGACGCCATTGTCACTTGAAACAGCTGATTTTTTCACGCAAATGATTCACTTTTTGGACTCTCAGAAATAAAATGGAGCAAAAAAGTGCGAAAAATCGCTTAAAAAGGAGGGAACGGGTAGATTTTCAGTTTTTTAAAGTAGCGCATATTGCTTTCTACATTTTGATACAAAATTATGAAAAACTTGAAGCGGATCGTACAAACGGGGTAGATATTATTTCGCTTTTGTGCTTTTTAATATTTTTGAACTTTTTAATCTTTTAAGAGTAACGGCGGTAAGAGTTTTATCTTCGAGTGGTTGTCCGGAAATGTCAGAGACTCAGTGAGTCAGGGATAAGCACAACTATATAGTAGGATGTGTGTGTGTGTGTGTGTTTGTACGCATACACCCATTTTCATTTTACTCTATTTCAAAAATTTTCCCCCGCCGTGGCGCGCCGCCGCCTCCGAGTTTCTGAAGTCGTTGCGCCGCCGCCGCGATTTCCGTGCGGCGCAGACCTCTACTGCAACCGATCATGTTGACTTCCATGAATATGCGAAATATGTGCAAAGACGAAGATGCTTTGCATCTGACTTCTTTGCACCTATTTCGCAACATCATGTTGTTGTTGTGGGATTACGGCCAATGAGCTACACGTGGGCTCTAAGCGGCTTATGTGGGATGCAATTCGTGAGGGTCTTTCTAGGGGCCCTAATCCGTAGTACGCCTAGTCCGTAGTACACCCTAATCCGTAGTTTCGGAGGAAACCCCGGAAAACTCCGAACGGTTAAATCGGCGGACGCGACCCGTTTTTGAACCAGGCATCTTCCGTCTGCCAGTTCAGAGCGCTACGTGCTTGGGACCCTTCTTTGGGGACATAGGTATACTATATTACACGTTTAAGAGGGTTTGTGTCTTAAGGCAAACCTGCACGCAGGGTATCTGCCTAGGATGAGGGGTGCCTTGGTAGGAGGACTTTCTAAGGGGTACTAACGCGTATTCACTTTACATCTGGAGAAAACCTACCAAAACTCCAGACCGTTAGACCGACAGCCGCGCGATGGGACCCGAACCCGGGACCTTCACATCTCCGCCGTCTACCATTTGTGTCACCCGTCTACCACAGTGGCATAACCACTGTGCCATGGTGAGGCCACGTTTAAAAGGGATATATCGTTATATCAAGGGGAGGTAATATTGTATGGAAATTCCGCCAGTCCACAAAATTTTATCGTTATATCGAATGTCGTTGTAGCGAGGTTTTATTATATATGTGTTTATCGGATCGAAGATTAATATCGACCATTTTGACAAGAATTCAGCGCGCGCTTTGGAATATTCAAAACGAAAAAGGAGTGGAAAAAGTGAGCGAAATGTGGTCTTCCTTCCATTGTCAGAATTTTATTTGTTTGTTTTTAATTATCTTGCACATCATTCGGTATTCGTTCGGAAATGTTACGTAAAAGTGTCTATTGTGGGGACCCTGTCTTGTGGAGGCTATTTGAATAGTCATTTCAAAGATTATTTTTTTTTTTCGGCCCATCCTATTACGCTTTTACGTATATACTTAGGTTATATAATTTATATATGTCTACGTAATGAAAGAGAATATTTCATTGTGTGTATTACCAAATACGAGTATTTTTTATAGTCAATAAATAAATATTATCTTATAGATATTACCAAATTAACATTATCATTTTTCACTTCTTAAGGAAATTGCATTGCATTGCACCTATTGCAAGATGAGATTGCAATCGTCCTATTAAACAATCGCTCGCAGAAAACAAATTAAAAAAAAATATCAATGAAAATTATATTACGGCCAATGTATTCAATTTTGAATATTTCGCAAAATTAAATTTATTTTAAAGGAATACTTTTTTGGGTAGTTTAAATAATGAAAGATTCAGAATAAATGAAACATTTATTTTTTAAGTAAAGATATGAATTCAAGTTTGAAGGAGAAAGAGGGGGGGGGGTGTATCAAGATAGCTAAGTAAAAATTAATGAAAATGGCTATTTTTTATGATTTTTTTTTTTAAATCCAGTTTTCCAGTAATGATAGAAATGCAAATTCTATTTCAAAGTATCGGCTAATTTCTTCAAGTGAATATTGATAAAATTTTAATTTTTCAATAATTTTTTTATTTGATGTTTCCAATTGAGAACATTGGTCTGTAAAAGGTCAATTAACTTTTCCCTTAGCTCGCGTCTGTTTTGTGGTTGCCCCTAGATAGTTGCAAGCATGAAGCTCTTAGTAACATTTAAAACTTTATTTTATTTCTTTGAGTCTTACGATTTTGAAGCTTGTTTAAGTGTGATTTTGTCTTATCTGTGTCATTTTAGTAAGGAACCAGGAGAACCCATTTCTATATGTTTATTATATTAGAAGTCTGGTTTGATAAGAATGGCTTACAGCTATGCTTGATAAAAATCTGTTCAGCCTTAATACGAGGTGACCAAAAAGTCACTAAACCTTTAAAAATTCATGATACAAAATTGCAGTTTGCATAGAAAAGATTACAGGGATTTCTGTTTTGTTTTATTTTTAAATTTGGAAATTTGGTTCAACTTGTGCATGTCAGCGTCACCTATCGGTAACATTTGGAACTACAAATTTTGTCATAAAAAAAATCCCATCATCCTCTATCCCGGAGTTCTTCTCCCATCATCCTCTAAACGAAATTTGGCATATATGTTATAAACTACCGTCACAAGACCGGTATTCATTTTAGTTTTTGTACGACTTAAGATTTCTTTTACAGGGCTAAGAAAATATTTCTTTTACATTATGGCCAATGGACAGAAACACTTGAAAGTGCGCTAGCGTTTAAACGATGCATTCGATCGAACTCAAATTTGGTATATGTTAAAGACAGAAGCTGTTCATGAATGGTATTGATTTTGGTATATATAGTGTTTTTACAGGGCTAAGAAAAATATTTCTTTTACCAATGGAAAATGGACATAAATTCCTGAAAGTACGCTCGCGTTTTAACGGTACATTCGATTTTGCACACAATGGACATGTATATAAAAGGTCACGGACACATGATCTGAATAAATTTTGGTGTATGTAGTTCGGAAATAAAAATGGAGTTCACGGCCCATTATCTACGATAGGAATCTAGACCGGGGGTGAGATTGCCCTCCGTGGGGGACATTCTAAGGGGTCCTAACCCGTATTTACGCGAAGTTTTAGAGAAAACCACGGAAAACTCCGAACGGTTAGGTCGGCGGGCGCGACCGGGTTTCGAACAGATACCTTCCGTCTCTCAGTTCAAAGCGCTAGCTCTATGCCACTGGCGGGACAGGTTGATGGTTTATTCACGGGATTTCAAAAAAACGTCTTCTACATTACGGTCTATGAACGCAAATCGTTTAAAATGATCTCGTGTCTAAATGGTGAATTCGAAGAAGTTGAAATTGGGTATGTATATTATACGTCACCGTCACACAACATGTACAGATTTTGCTGTGTATCGAACTTAAAATTTTTTACAGGGCAACAAAGGAGGGTTCTTTTACATTATAACTTATGGACAGAAATTTCTGAATGTGCGCTAGTGCCTTTCTTTGGAGTGCATTCGATTGAGCTTAAATTGGCTATGTATAATACAGGTCATGGTCTCATACCTGTACAGAATTTGGTGCGTGTAAAGCTGGTAGTTTTTTCATAGGCTTGCAGAAAGTAATTCTTATATATTACGGCCCGAAAATGTAAATCATTGAAAGTGAACTAGTATCTAAAGGGTGCATTCGATTGACATCCAATTAGGTACTCATATTATAAGCCACTTACTTACATACTGCATAAATTTTAGCGAGTGTACGCACTGCAGTTTTTAGAGGGCTACAAAAGAGTATTCTTATACATCGAGGCCTATACACTGATGTCATTTTAAATGCACTAAACAGTAAAAAAATTCAGAAACGTTACACACTTATAGCAGAAAGGTTTCCGAAAGTATAGCGTAACCTACCGATGCTCTCCTCGAACTCACGATTTCGGAAAGATAACCCACATTTCGGGGTAAAGTTATTTACGGGGAAAGGAAATCTTCAGTTGGGACTTCGCGCGCATGCGCCAAGTGCCAAGAAACAGGGGGAAAAGAGTGAACGCGCCTTCCCTAATAGCCACAGATGGTCACAAGAGTCACTGTGACGTAACAGAGGTCACAGGACTGTCACATTGTAACTTGCAGGGCCCGATTATGACCAACAGGGGACCCGGGCATTGATGAATTTCGGGGTCCCCATCTATAAAATTTGTTTTCTTTTTCTTCTTTTGTTTTCTTTTTTAAAAGAATATTTCAGAACAACATTTGGAACTGGGGGCCCTGGACAAAGTCCCAATTTGCCCATGCGATAATATGGGTCTGGTAACTTGTGATCGATGTAACACCACTGTGTAGTCACTGTGAAGTTTATTTGTGACCAGTCACCAGGTGACTTCGCCGGATGAATACTTAAATAAAACGGATGAATACTTAAATAAAACAGCACATAAAGGTCCTAAAAATAATATATGTGGAAAAAAAAGATTTAAGATTTTTAATTTATATTTATTAATTATGGTATTTTCCCTCCATTTATAAAATCCCCCCCCCAAAAAATTTAAGTTTCCGAAACAAGCCATACCACAAATAACTTTTGCAGCAGTCAGTTTACTTTTAAAGCAAACTGCGGCAAGAAAACCACAGCGTCGAGGTGGCGTGCTCTCCTCCGAATGCATACGTGCAGGGTTCGATTCTGGTCGCTAGTGCTGACCGCTCCTTCCGTTAGAGTTTGATGCTGCCATCTAGTGTAAGATACTCTTAACGCTTCATCTAGTGCATGTTACTTTTTTCTGAAAGGTTACTCGTTAATTCGGAACCCTTTGTGAAATACACGGAAAGGTTACTCAATATTTTACCAAAATATAAAGAAACGTTACCCATCTTTTCCAGAAACCTTACCTAAAAAGAAGGAAGATATGTAAATATTTTTCCGAAATATGCAGAAGCGTTTCTAAATACTTTACGCGCATGGTTCAGAAACGTTTCTGTAATTTTAAACTACAAGAGCTGCCCCATTTTTTGGGGTAACGTTTCCGAATTTTTTTTTACCGTGTAGTGCCTGAACATTACATCCGTTTCAGTTGAAATTTATTTATATACTTGGTAACTACCAAATGTTCGGAAAGTCGAGTGGAGTCACTCCCTTTTTTTTTTTTTTACTATTATTATAAAGAAGGTTTCTCAAAGTTCAAATGCATTCTATTTACAGATGAAATATATTATTTGTAGCTATTTTTTTCTCTTTAAAAAACATTATTTTTCTAAACAGCTCATATTTGTTTAATCTATCTCTGTAGTTCTATCTAAATCTAACACAACGGTAATAAATATCAACAGGATATCATCTGCTTCACAAGTTTGAACTTTTGAATTTCAATATCGCACTTCAATAAGAAAATATCACATCATCTTGTTTTTAGCTAAAACTGCTACGATTTCAGTCGGATGTTCACACTGCAAGTGAACTTAATGCATAGCTGCCAACGATTCCGCTATATAATCAACCACTTTTTGGAAACAGTAATGCTAACACAAAAGTTTTTGTGCTGAGTATGACGAAATTTCTGAGTTTGTTGGAGAAAATGGTTTCTAGTTTGAAAAAATTAAAATAAAAAAGTTTTCTTTGAGGTCAATTCCTCCTTAGGTCAACAAAGAAAAATTTATTTTAGTTACTTTTTATTAAATTTAATTAATGAATTAATTAGTTATTAATTAATTAATGCAGGGCCGTTTGTGAATCAGGGGTCGATACCGTTCATCCAGTTTGTTGGTTTAGTTTAATGTTTTCATTCATTTTTAATCCCACGTAACATGATCTAAAATTAATTAATTAAATTTATTTATTTAATTAATTATAATGCAGGGCCGTTTATGAAGCAAGGGTCGATACCGTTCATTCAGTTTGTTTGTTTAGTTTAATGTTTTCATTCACTTTTAATCGGCCTCACCATGGCACAGTGGTTATATCACTGAAAATGGTAGACGGCCGAAGTGCGAAGGTCCCGGGTCCCATCGCGCGGTCGTCGATCTAACGGTCTGGAGTTTTGGTAGGCTTTCTCCAGATTAACGTGAATACGCGTTAGAACCCCTTAGAAAGTCCTCCTACCAAGGCATCCCTCATCTTAGGCAGATACCGCTCGCGCAGGTTTTAATCACACACAATCATTTCTAATCCCACGTAACAGGTTCTACAATTAATTAATTAAATTTAATTAATTAAGTAATTAATTAATGCAGGGCCGTTTGTGAAGCAAGGGTCGATACCGTTTATCCAGTTTATTTGTTTAATTTATTGCTTTCATTCATTTTAATCGCACGTAACAGTATCTAAAATTAATTACTTAAATTTAATGAATGAATTAATATTTGAAAAATCTGTATTAAAATTAAGTGTCATTCGCTAAAAGTTTAAAAAAATGTATTTGAACTTGAGTGGATGAATAAAAAGTAGTTGTACAAGATATATAAATATAGGGAGAGTGTAAACTAACAGTACGAAGTGAAAAAAAATACGGCTTATAGAAAGGGGTTGATTCTATTCCCTAATAGTTAAAAGAGCTATGTTAATGCCTTCCCCCTCCTCCCATCGCCATCCCCACCCGGAAAAGCGAGGCCGATGTCGATCCACTCACTCGTAACATTTTTTAAAAACAGAATAGGAGGAGAGGAAGATCCGCTCCTCCTCTTTCGTAAACTAGTTTTTGTCTCGACCAAAATCTTGCATTTTCATCCTCTCTTCTTTCAGACGCCTGTCGAATTCTCCCAGGAGCGAAAGCTTTCTTGCCGAGTTCCGTTTTCACTCACCAGCATGAAGCCCTATCAGACGGAGCTAGTTGTTTTCCTGGATAGAGCTTTTCGGTCCGGCAAACTGGACTTTAATCGTCTGTTCCATCGATTCAGAAACGTCATTCCCGAGCTCGAGGACTCTCTGAGGATGCTTCACTTCACCGAGCTCGTGTTGGATATGCTGATGGAGTTCGACTTCATAAGTCCGGTATTTATTTCAAGGACTGTTGACTTGTTGTTTGTACGAGCTATCGCCTGCGTTTTCCGGCCCCCAGTTCACAAAGTCGAGTACTTGTCGCCGTTCCTGGATGACTGCATGACAAGTCACCTGAATAAAAGATTGACGGAAAGGTACTTCCACATCTGTGCAGAGCGGGATCAAGCAGCGCTCAGGATGTGCCTGGAATCCGGCGATTTCCGATACATGAAGGTCTTGGCCAGATATGGAGTCAGCCAGGATGACGCCCCTATGAGGGAATATAAGATATTTGAAGATTTATGCGCATCCATTGTGTAAGTACTTTTCTTTCATTCCATATTTTCGTGAGCTGTTTTATGACCTGTAGTCCTTTACGGAATACCATTAACCGCTTTTTGTAAACAGTAATTTTTTAAAATATTTTAAGATGGCACTCATCTCGAGCGTTTGGCTGTGAAATTTTCCCAAATTTTAGGCAGAAAATGATTGTTAATAAAGTGGTTAATGGTATCCCTTCGCATGTTACTGACTTCTGTTCCTTCACTTTTATTCTTGCATAGACAGTGTAGGAACTTTTTACATCTGAAGAAGGGTGGACTTTTTGTACCACCCGAAACATGCGTACTGTTTTACAAAGTTCTTTGTTAATGTGTTAACTGTTTACAAAACTTTGTTAATATTTGGGCACCCGTTTTTTGAGTGTTCTTATTTTTATTGAGTGGCCTGTCTGTAAAGTACTTGGAGGATTGCGAGACCATTTTATAAACACGGCGATTCAAAAAATGTCAGCGTAGGCCAGATCAAAATATTAAATTTGAAGAATTGAATGCCGTTCCATATAAAAAGATTGTGTTATAGAAATTTAAAATCAAATTTACATATTAAATGTTGCTACCTTTAAGAAAAACGAAGAAAATTCTTTTAGCGAAATGGAAGCCTTAACTTGAAGATACACTACTGGCCAAAAGTATTGCAAGTTTCAGAAATCAAACCCTTTTCAAGATGAAGCCTCTTCTCCCCTCTCAAAATGAAAAATTAATATAATTGATATTTTTTAATGTCAACATGTCAAACTATTGACTTCAAAGACAAGATAGCATTCAGTTAAACAACAAAAATAATTATTTAATTTATTTAAAAAAAGCATAAAAATACATAGGTTATTATAGATATCATAATCCATTTTGGCCTGCACGAATAAAATTAAATAAAGAATTCATTTCAAGGTCTTCTGCAAAAGGAGGATAATAAATAAATGCGATTGAACTCAAGATCCTTGATTATGTCGCTGAGCAGCTTTGACTTGGATCGCAACAGCCACTCTTTTAGATATGGAATCCACAATGTTTTACAACACTTCTTTAGGTGTTTCAGTGTTCCAACTTAAATGATGGGTTCCTGACGCTCTCATTCTGTTTTTGGGTGATTTTCAGATGTATTCTTTCCAATTATACTTCAGTAATTCTCAAAAATATTTAAATCTGGCAAATTTCCTGTCCAATTTTTCTGGGCTTATTCTTGAAAAGAGGGTTAGATTTCTCAAACTTGCAATACTTTTGGCCAGTAGTGTATCTACAAAGGGCATTCCATAAAAACGGAGAGTTATTTTTTTACGTAGTGGCAACACCGCGAAACTAAAAAATAGAAGTGCAGGCGAATTTTTCAAACAATTAACTGTACGTTTACACAAAATTCTAAACGAAGCAGACGATTTTATTTTCCTAGTTCCGTGCTTGTTTAAAGAACAGTTTTATTTGCCCTACAGAAATGGAGATGAGTGATTCATGAGTGGAGATGAGTGATGACATTACATCACAAAAATGCTCCCCCGCATGTCGCTACTTCTGTTCAGCAATATCTTAGTAAATGAATATTAAAATCATGCCACATCCCCCCTAACAGTCAAGATCTCGCATCATGCGATTTCTGGCTGTTTCCGATGTTGAAGGAGAAGCGCCGTGGCAGAAAATTGAACGCAGATTCTGAAGTTATTTTAGCGGTGGAGGGTTCTTTGAAGCAACTTCCAGAAAAGGGCTTCTCTACTTGTTTTGAAAAGAGGGTTGAACAATGGGACCGTTGCATATCATCTGACGGAAGGTATTTGGAAAAATAATGATGTATTTTTTGCTGTCAATATATTTCTTGATTTTTTATGATTTTACTCTCAGTTTTTATGGAATGCCCTTTGTATTTTAACAATAACTTTATTTATTTCTTAACCATTTAACTCTCTGACAACAGATATTCGTATCGCGTTTATCTATTTGTTTGCATAGTATATTATCAACTTTTAATGTTCCAATTTTGTGCAAAACACTCTGATAACTTTCATTCACTATCATTAAGTTTAGAAATCAATTTTATAACTGCTTTTTCTTAAAAATATAATGGATTTTATCGATAGATTGATTATAATTGATTATATAATATTCTGGAAATGAGTAGCGTTCCCAAAATTTTTCAAGGGGGACGTTTTCAGTTTTAGTATTCAATCCAGGCTTAAAGTGTTCCATCACATCGTTGAAACGACGCAACGGTCAAGATTCCCTCAAGTGCCCATTGTTGTTTCTGCTTTTGTTTTTATTATTGAATATTTCGCTAGGGACCTCAAGGAAGAGTCTTTACTAGAGCCCCTGGAACCCCCTTTTTGGGATTACTAGTCTTTACCGTTGCGCCTGTGCAACTGCGAGATCAAAGTTTCTAAGCGTGTTTTCCGCGCCTTACAGCGGTGCAATTTGATTGTTAATTCTTTAACGCGCAGTGTTCCCGCTCTGGGAACACCGAACTCTGACGTTTTGACTGTTGCCAGTCACGAAGAATAGATTTGATTTCTATAAAAATAATTGCGGGTGGCATAGCTCCACGAGAATCCTTTACTTTTTAGCACGTCCTTTCCCGTCAAAAAAGGGTCACGATTATCTTTAACAGCATTGACATCTGCTGGAAAATGGAAGAATGCGAGAACAGCTGGATAGATTGCCCCATGCTGCAAAAAAGGGCAGCCGTTGCCCTCGCTCGACTTAACGACCAGCAAGAGGGCGGACGATCGAAACGTTCATCGCGTGTCACAGATCGAGGGACCTTTTTTTGACGCAGCTGGCACAGCCAGCTGTCCTCGATCTGTGACACGCGATGAACGTTTCGATCGTTTAATTTGACAAGTCTGAGATATAATAGAAGTTTTAGCAATCACGTCTTTCATTCTCAGTGCAATTTGTGATTCAAGAACAAAAAATAATTGAGTGATATATCAGTGAAGGTATATTATATTTCACAAATGTTATACATTTTATGTTGCTTTGTTTTTAATTGTACCAAAGTGCAGCTTTGGAAGAGTAGTGGAATAGTGTTCATGTATAGACCCTAGGGAATGCAATCCCGATCCCGCGGGATCCCGCAGAGATATTTGCGGGACTAGTCCCGCGGGATTGATACTGAGAAATAAATTAGTTTTTATTAAAATTTCAAGCCGCTTTCCAAATCAATAGACCGAAAATTTTTGAATAATCATGTCCCTTATCTAACAATACACGAATCAATAATTAAAAATTTTAAAGTTTTATTTTTTTTAATTATCTTCTAATAAGAGTCTGGATCAAACAGCTAAATCTAAACATCGAAATCTAAATTTTTCGCAAACTTATTTCATTTCATTCCAAAGGAACTGAAATATTTCATAGTAATTTATCTCTTAGAGAACAGTCACGAAATAATTATAAATAGTTTTCATTTTAGTTCGTAATTTTTTTAATTCACAATTTTAATTATTTTACTAAGATTAAATCTAGACCAGGAAATGATTTATTGGATTTTCTCGATTTTGTACGTTTGTTTTTCAGTAACTAAGAAAATAACGTAAGTATGTAAATGCATCTATAAATTGTATAATTGTAAATTCCTCATTTTTAGCAACTAACATAAGACATAACTTAGTATATTATTCTGAATATCATGATCATAATTTACATATTTCTGTAAGTTATTGTATTAATTATATCACAAGATTAATTATTTTTATTAAAGCTAAACTTCATAGTGCTTAAAATCTTACTTTTTTTTGTAATTTTCTCTGTTGGCATGAAGTCCTAACTAAATGAAATGTCAATCCCGCGGGATCAATAAATCTCAATCCCGAAATCCCGCAAGACGAAAAACAGAGCGGGGTTGCATCCCCTAATACACACTTTTCTGCCTCTACAATCTCAGTGTTGTCGCGTACAAGTTTTAAAATATCCTATTTCCATTTTGGGGGAAAATTATGTTTAATAAGATTATGTAATGTAGGTGTAGTTTTGTCTGACAAATTTCCAATTCGTTTTTATATATTAAATAAATAAAGGAAATTTTGTTTTCCGGATGTTTGTTTATTTGTTGTGCAGTCTATTTTTATTATTAGGCACGTAAATAAAGAGATGTTGCTTATATGATTAAAAGATCATAATTTTATATTTTTACCAATAAATTTAATAATAATTTTTCATAAAACGTTTCCAGAAAATACTAGAAGACTGCACATTGATGCCCATGACAACAAAAGTTGCAAGCAAGGATTCGTCTACTTTTCCCCTCTATTCTAAGGAAATTTGAAATTTGGAAAATCATGCCTTATCAAAACTCATTTTTGATCACAATCAGAAGATAGTCTCTGAAAAGGAAATGCATGAATTTCTTAAAATTTATATTAAAATTGAACTTTTTACTTTTGCGTGTTTAATATTAGTTAAAGTGTGCATAATATAGCTTGTGCAGCAACATTATGATTTTATTTAATTATTGTACTCATTGTCCCCGGCATATAAGCCATTCTTTAAACTTTAAAGAATCACCAAAAGAATGGCCATAACTTGAACACTAGAATAGATGGAGGGGAGTGTCAAAATGACCCCTGTTGGCTGTTTGAGGTATTTCTACAATTGTTTATTTTACTACTTAAAATAAAAATGTAAAAATTTGTCACAGCACGCTTGGAAGAATTTTAGGAAAAGTAGAAAAATGAGCTGCGGAGTTACATTGAAATGAAGCATGAGATATTGGGAAAAGGGTCAAAATGACCCCAACGGCGCGCTAGTGTTAAAAATGAATACGCTTAAACAGAAGTTTTCTTTCACATCTCTTCAATAACTAGTCATAATGTAAAAAACGTTTTTAACCCTCTCGTCACCGAATTATGAAAAATAAGAGAAAAAAATCTGTCTAGCATTGAATGCATCTGAAATACTATTGTAAATCATGCAAAGATATTTTTTTCTAATGTCGATTCATATTAGATTTTTCTAATATTAATTTCTGCATTTTCGAAGCATTTTGTTATGCTAAAATGAATTTAAAAGGATGCACCTATTAGGTAAAGGTTGAGGAATAAGAAAAAAAAAACTATACTTACCTTAAAAAGAAAAAAAAAACGGTAAAAAAGAAGCGTCAATATTTTCTTAATTTTTCTCCTGAAACAATGAAGCGAAAACTGTAAAAAATGATCTAAATGGACTAGTACTGGAATCTAGGCACGATGTATGCATCTAGTGAAGAGCCTCCTATACTTTCTACATGAATGAATGATATGGATATCACTGAAAGTAAAAAATACTAAATTCAATTGTTTTCTCTCTCAATATTGCTATTTGAAGTAGGAGCCTCCTATGAGGTTCAGGGTGACGACAGGGTTAAAGTCAATTCCTAATTAGGTCAACAAAGAAAACATTCATTTTAGTTACTTTTCTTAAAATTAATTAATTAACGGCACTGCATTAATTAATTAGTGATTAATTAATGCAGGGCCGTTTGTGAAGCATGGGTCTATATCGTTAATCCAGTTTGTTTTTTTAGTTTATTGTTTTCATTCATTTTTAATACCACGTAACAGGACCTAAAAATTAATTAATTAAATTTAGTTAATGAACTAATATTTGAAAAAACTGTATTAACATCAAGTGTCATCCACTACAAGTTTTAAAAAATGTATTTGAACTTGAATGGATGAATAAAAAGTATTTCATTAACGATTAAAAATTTGAACAAGATATATAAATATATGTATATGGAGAGTGTGAACTACACTCATGTCCATAAATTAAGGATAATGAAGTTCAGGCAAAGAAAGAGAAAGAAGCAAAACAAATTTGATTTATTTGTAAAGTCTATTTATTAAACAAAAAGTAAAGAGCAAAAAAGATGCTATATGTTTGACATAATTAATAAAAATTGCAAGTTTTACTCCCTTGACCAAATTTCAAAAAAGAACCTATTTACAAAAAACAGTATAACATGGTTAGTAGGATGGTTAATACGGAGTATGTCTCCCGGACGATGCAATACAGGCCTGACAACGCCTAGGCATGCTGAGTATCAAATGATCCATCTGATCTTGGGGAATATTACACCATTCATCAAGCAATGCACTCCGAAGTTCCGGTAGACAGGTGGGAGGGGGTTGACGGGCTGCAATTCATCGGCCAAGCATATCCCACACATACTCTATTGGATTCAAGTCCGGTGAGTATGCTGGCCAATGCATACGGATGATATCCACCGATTGAAGGCATTCGTCTACAATGTTTAAACGGTGAGGACGGGCGTTGTCATCCATAAACACAAATTCAGCACCCATGGCGCCCCGAAACAAACGTACATGTTGTTCCAGAATGACATCCCGATAGATGTGGCCTGTCATCGTTACACTCTGAACATGCAGGTCAGTTCTGGAACCAAGAATATTTCCTCCCCAAACGAGCCATCCTGCACCACCGTAACGGTGTCTTTCAATGGTGTTCTCTTGGTGGTAACGGGTACCTGGCGCTCTCCAGATGAATGTCCGGCGAGAATCAGACTCCAAACTAAACCTGGACTCGTCGGAAAACATCACACAAGACCACTGTTGCGGTGTCCACAATGCATGCTCTCTACTCCAGGTTAATCGCAGGCGACAGTGAGTTGCGGTAAGTGGAACACATCTGACAGGCCTACGAGCATATAGACCAATGTGCCCTAAGCGTCTGTACACGGTCTGCCTTGAAACTGTCGTACCGGTAGCTGAAGAGAGCTGACGAGTAGGGATGGACGCGAGACGACTTTTTGCGAGACGAGACAGAGATTTACAGCTTTTTTGCGAGACGAGACAAACATTTTTATCATTATGATATAGGGATTTTTGCGAGACGAGACAAGCTTTTAGGCTGTTTTGCGAGACGCGAGACACCAATTTTTCGTCTCGCGTCCATCCCTACTGACGAGACAGGTCTGATGCTGTACTCCGTCTGTTTCTTTTGGCAGTAACTGCCAAATAGCGGTCCTCATTCGGCGTTGTAACTCGGGGGCGACCTGTGCTGTAACGTCTACTCACATTACCATCATCTTGGAATCGTTGCCAAAGCCTGGAGATGATACTCTGGGCGATTCCAAGTTCCTCGGATACTTCCAGCTGGGTTCATCCACATTCCAGTTGTCCGATAATTCTGCCACGTAAAACATCATCCAAATGCCTCCTTTGTGCCATAACTATGCGGTTTTTGCACTGAAAGGCTTTCACAGCGCTTGTGAACAATTTTACTTCTTTGCCACCATTCCTTATATACCCCACTCTTACACTCTCGTCATTGTGACGTACCATCCACGCCATCTGGTGGTTTCCTGTAATTTGCATATTCTTCTTCAAGATGTGTGTGATCATTCCACAGGTGAAATTTTTATTTTAGAGATCAATTTCTGTGTGATTCTGAATTATCCTTAATTTATGGACATGAGTGTAATAGAAGTAGGGGCGTAGCTAAGGGGGGTGGACAGGGGGTTATAACCCCCCCATGAGGTTTTTTTTTGCTTTACAAAATGTATATACTTCACTCCCTTATCACACACACGTATACATATATGTGAGTTGCACTAGTCGTAAACCCACCTCCTTCCCGCACCCATGAAAAATTTCTGGCTACGCCACTGAATAGTAGGATTTGGAAAAAAAGCGTCGATCATTTCAGCTGTGGTCCTTTGATTTAAAAACAAAGTCAGAATATATACAGGGTGTCCCATAACGATTGAGGCAAATTTAAAGAGGAGGTAGGGCACGTAGTAAGAATTCAGAATCACATAGCCAATGTGGGATTAGAAACGTCGTCATCACGTGGCTCTTAATAATCCCTTTGGAATAAGAGCTGGAATGATAGTAAACTTTCTGAGGGAGGTTCGTCGAAAACTAATGTTATCTTTCACTAAAAGCATGAGACTAAAATTGATAGTTTAAAAATTCTATTTCATTTCATGGATGAAATGTTTCGAGACAGGCCCGTTGTTTATGAAATTTGGTTAAGAAATAAGACAAGCACTGCAACACTCTTTTTCCAAAATGAGTATTAGCAAGTAAGTGACAACGGGGATGCTATGTGATTGCTATGTGATTCTGATCTCTCCCATTAATATTTGTCCCAGTCATTATGGAACACATTTTATACAGGGTATCCCAGAAAGGTGGTAACGGGCCTCAATTGTTTATCTATTAGAGATAAGTGAGCAATGTATGTTTAAAAAATGTTCAAAATAAGGTCGGAAATAAGACTCCGCTCAGAAAAAATTTCTCCCGCTAATTTTCAAAATGTTACACTTTCAAAATTTTATACGACCCCGCACAAAAAATTCCTAGTTAGTAAAATATGGCGTATGCACTAATAAGATGATGTGAAAAATTTCATCCTTTAATCACCAAGAGTCTCCGAGATATCTTAGATTAGATATCTCAGAGATTAAATGAATAGGATCGGAGGCTATACATGGTTTACTAAACGCTTATTGCTAGAGTGTAAAAAAAAATATTTTCTTTCGTAATTTATGGACGATCCCTTAACCCTCTCGTCACCCTGAACCTCATATGAGGCTCCTATTTCAAATAGCAATATTTAGAGAGAAAACAATTGAATTTAGTATTTTTTTCTTTCAGTGATATCAATATCATTCATTCATGTAGAAAGTATATGAGGCTCAACTAGATGCATAAATCGTGCCTAGATTGCAGTATTAGTCAATTTAGATCATTTTTTACAGTTTTCGCTTCACTGTTTCAGGAGAAAAATTAAGAAAATATTTACGCTGCTTTTTTACCGTTTTTTTCTTATTCCTCAACCGTTACCTAATATGTGAATCCTTTTAAATTAATTTTAGCATAACAAAATGCTTCGAAAATGCAGAAATTATTATTAAAAAAATTATTATTATCAACATTAATCAACAAATATTAATCGACATTAGAAAAAAGTATTTTTGCATGATTTATAATAGTATTTCAGATGCATTCAATGCTAGACAGATTTGTTTTCTCTGATTTTTCATAATTCGGTGACGAGAGGGTTAAATGCAATCATCCGACGTGATTCTTTTCCTTCGAGATCCGTTGAAAAATGGTTTAAGTCAACATATTATTAGTTTTCATATCTCTGACACTTTTTAAAATTTTGTACATCAACTCACTAGTGTGGGGGTCATATTTTACTAATCGGGAATTTTCAGTGACATAACCACTGTGTAAACCATTTCAAATTGAAGATTGAAAAGGTTTGATTTCATTAAGGCGATGTTTCAGGTTTCTTCATTTGCTGAATTCATTACTTTTTGAATTCTAGGAATGTAATGTATCGAAACTTAGTATAATTAGTATGGAAGTAAGCGGTCATTCCATTTACTTATTTATTTTTAATTGGTTTGAAAATAACTGGAATTCAAACACTAAAAAAACATTTG
>JAWZYV010010576.1:0-11946 GCA_038373885.1 Cheiracanthium punctorium
TAAGAAAAAGAGACAGGCAAATGATTACAAAACATTTTTTCACATATTATTTTTATTGGCATCCTTTCGAATTCCTTATCACGATTGAAGACATTTTATCATACATTTTCTTTTCCCGCCACAGAGTCAGAAAAAGGAGTAAATCAGGAGTATCAAGTTGTGTGCTCGTCTATCCAGTCCAAGAAAGAAGACACTTTCATGTACAAACCAGGGTAATCTTTGTAGGCGCAGTCAGCGCCGCTTGCTACAGTGCCGATTAACGTAGCGACTCCCTTGTTGATCTGGAAAAGAGGGCCGCCAGAGTCACCCTGAAAAGTTAAAAAAAAAAAAAAATGTGTTCTGTTAACAATATGTACTAGTGGTTCCTATTGTCTTAATAGGATTAACCCTTTACAGACCGCATTCAGACCCAGACATATTTTAACCCATTTGTGCCCACATTTTTTGGCGACTTTCTACGAGTTTTGCTAATACCAGCAATAACAAATAAATTTCTGATGTCAACTTCTTGAACAAGGGATGATTTCTTTCAAAATCATCCCTTGTTGTATAAAAATTGAAATTTCAACATCCTACTGGGTCATGCTAAAATATTTTGTGGAGTTGAGGTTCAGTACTCGTGAATAAAGGATAGGAAAAATAAATAACGTTTTCGACTGATAGCGAAAATGCCGTCCCAAAAAGGGGACACTAGGCATAAATGGGTTAAATAAGTCTTTTGCATATTTTGCCATCTAATGCGTTAGTTAAATGGATGTTAGTCATTTAAATGGGAGGAAAAATTGAACCCCCCAATTTTCACTGTGTTCCCAACTTGGAACATTGGTCATTTCTGATTAAACTTTGAGGGGCTATACTTTGACTATACTTTTATGAGCTGTTTAAACAATAAGTGAAACATTAAGAATAAACGAAAGATTTATTTTTAATTTTAAGATATGAATTAAGTTTTAAGGGGGAGGAGGTGTATCAAGATTGCTCCATAAAAATTTATGAAAATGACTATTTTTATAACTTTTTATCCAATTTCCAACTAATGATAGAAATGCAAATTTTATTTCAAAAAATCAAGTCACCTTTTAACTGAGCTAATTTTTTCAGTATTGACGAATTTAATTTTTCTATAAATTTTTAATTTGATGCTACCAATTGGGAATATTGGCCTACAAAAAGGTAAGTGTTGAGAACTAGCTGATTTCAGGGAAAAGTAACGCAAAATATCAGGTGTTCAATCAGATTAATTCAATTCTGCTCACAAAGAGAGCAGCTCCACCACTTCAAAGAAGCCACGAGTAAAACATTTTATACCATTGACACGTTAGTTCAAGAAGGTAAGACTTCGCCTTCACGTCTTTGTTTGCCCCACCATGGGCGAGTGAATGAGACACTCAAAATGGTAGAAGGTGTTGAAGTGTGAAGGTCCCGAGTTCGGGCACCGTCGCACGGCTGTCGATCTAACTTCTCTGGAGTTTTGATAGGTTTTCTCCACAAGCAACGTGAATTTGCGTTGGAATCCCTTACAAAGAACCCCATTCTAGGTCGATCGCCTATACGTAGCATTGCCACAACAAGTATTTGTTTTCGGTTTGCAATGTAAATTTACCTATTTCTACCAGCCAAGTCATGTACTGTAAAAAGAATGTTTTGTTGATCCAACAAAGTTTTGGTTGGATCTATTTCAAGAAATACTTTTGTTGAATCCGCAAAATTTTTGGGTTATTATCAATAATTTGGTTAAAACAGACAAAATTATTCCGTCGAAATAGCGCCAACCAAATTTTCGTTGGCGCAAGATCAACAAAATATTTTTCACGAAAAGTAAAAAACAAAATAAGTCAAAGTAAAATTGAGATCAACAAAATTTTGTTCAATTTAACAAGGCAAATTTTTTCGTGCATATATGATCACTGGCGCATGCAAGTTTGGGGTGCAGTGATCTAGACCCTTCCTAAAGGTGTTACAGTGAAACCTGCGAAAGTTGGACACTCGCGTCTTCCCCCAAAAGTCTCCAACTTTCAGAAGTGACCAACTTATAGAGGTAGATTTCAATATCATGGCCGCTTTCCGTTCCCAGGAAATGTGTCCAACTTAGGAGGTTTCACAGTATTAACATTACTTTGTCAAACCCAATGTCATTTTTGATAAGTTCTTTGGCTTTTAATGTATTATTCACTGCTTGACAATTGCTAAGGAACAGTTACGTTTTTCGGAATGTTTATTATAGACAATGATTGAAGAAATGAAACTAACTACATATTTAGTAGGGACGATGTGCATTTATTATAGTGCAAAATGGTACAGATATCGACGCATCGAAGAATTAAAATCTTAAAATAAAGAAGATACTCTTTGGATGATTTCCAAACAGCCCAAAAAAATGATCTTCCGGTAGAAAGATGCAGACATGAGTACCTTAGTAAGATGTGTGTTGTCCACGGACACTAATGCACAGTTTGCGTCTGTTCTCCTTACTCTTCAATAAACTATCGAGGAGTCCTTGGGGGATATGTCCCACTCCTTTCTCAAGGCGTTTTTGAAATCTTGGGCTGTTCGGGGAGGGGCGGTTCTTTGTACAACACGTCTGCCAAAAGCATCGCAGGCATGTTCAATAGGATTTAGGTCGGGAGAGTCAGCAGGCCATTGCATACGGAGAATATTTTCACTTTGCAGTGTGTCCGGTACCTCAACGCTTCTGTGTGGCCACGCATTATCGCCCATAAAGAGAAAGTCTGGACCTACAGCACCCCTAAAAAGACGAAAATGATCCAAAATAATCTCTCATACCGCTTTGAAGTAACGCTTCCTCGCTCAAAGATGTGAAACGGTGATCTGCCATTGTGCATGATGCCTGGCCACACCATCACGCCTGGGCCGTACCGATCACGTTCACAAGCAAACTGTTGTGCATAACGTGCTCCACGCTCTCTCCACAGTAACTGGTGGCCAGAATCCCTTGTAACACTGAAACGAGATTCATCGGAGAACATTACTCTAGACCAATTTTGGCGATCCCAATCAACATGCTCCTTACACCAGCATAATCTCTCTCGACGATGGCGTGGTTGAAGTGGGATGCAACGAATAGGCTTCCGTGGATACAAACCAAATTGATTTAATCGCTGAGAGATGGTTCTTGCTGAAACATGCGTACCGGTAGCGATTGCAAGGGTTGCAGCTATCTGTCCAGGAGTGTAATTTCTGCTCCTTTTTCCCACGAGGGCTACATAGCTATCCCCTAAAGGTGTGGTGTTCCTACCACGACCCCCGGCATGCTTTCGCAAAGCATTTCCACCTTCAGCGGACATCTTTAATCGCGAGATGACATTCTTTGATACACCTATTCCACCAGCTACAGTGGTGACACTTTGACCTGGTTTCAGTCGTCCAACTGCTCGTCCACGATCGTAGTCACTCAAATGATGTCTTGCTGACATTTGCTCTTTATTGCAAGAACCAAGCAGAATTTCAGAGAGAAAACTTTTATAATATACAGCACTATTTTCGTCAAACTTCAAACAGCATGAATTTTCGTATGAATCATGAGCTTGTACGTCACAGATAACGAGTCCTGGTCTACCACACCCTCTGAACTTGAATTTACTGTTATTGGTCCGCAAGGTCGTAGCCAGGATTTTCATTAGGGGGGGCAGGACATGGAATCTAACCGGAGAATGCCCGGTTTGTCATAATCAGACCCTATGACTAGCTCATTTTAGGGGGGCAGCTGCTCCACCCTGCCCCTCGCTGGCTACGCCCATGTTGGTCCGCTGTCTGAGGCGCAGTTTTATATAAATCACTTTTTCCTTAGCAATCGTCAAGCAGTGTAAATGCTTTAAAACTCTAATTGTTTGCAGTAAAGATAAATAAATAATACTTGGAAATACATGCAAGTAGACGTGCGTTGGGAGTAGAGTTACATAACTTCTAGTTGTAAATCTTTTGCTGGAGAGCCATGTAAGACCAGTTAGAGTTACTTAAACATTTAAAAAAGAAGAAAGAATGAAAATTAAACATATTTATGGAAGGAGTGTTCGTATAAAGGGTTTTTCTCGGGTGATTTCTGAGGTGATTGGCAGTACGACTTACATGGGCCGGACACCTTCCAAGGAAAAATATCTTGTGCTCCATGTACTGTAAAAGCACTTATTTCCGCGAGCTGTGTCTGAAGAAAATACATTTTGTGTGACAAAAATAATTCCTGTTGGGGGGGGGGGATTATAACCCCCATGAGGAATAGTAGCATGTAGCTACGTCCTGAACTGTAGTATTACATGTATACTTTCAGCGAAGTATTGACTGAAAGTATACATGTAATACGTCAGTTCAGGGATGATACTGATTACGGATCATTTATTACTGATAAGGATTGCTAGAATTCATTAATTACCTGGCATGAATCTTTACCCTTGCCTCCAGCGCAGAACATTCGGTCAACAATTTCAATGTACATGAAGTCGGAATCTTCATCCTCGTATTTGGCCTTGCAGTCTTTCCGAGGTACGATTGGAACAGGAGCTTCACGCAGCTGCGCTGATAAACTTCCATCTAAATCGCAAAGGGGACAAAAAAGAAAACGAAGCGTTCATTTTCGCCATACATAGTAATATGTAACTATTTCCACCCTCTTGCATTTTTTCCCCTCCCTTATGGCAGGCCTTAACCGTTTATGGTGATTGGTCGCTACTCAGGCCGAAAGTGTTAGTCACTTTAATACGGATGCACGTAATAGGTGGATCAACGTTGCCTCTTGTGAGGGGGTCAGCACAGACTGACACCCAGCCCCATCCCTTTACATTCCTCAGTATACATACAGATTTTTATGCTTCAACCGGGGTCATCGTGATTCTACCGGGCCTTCTTGTGCACTCCTAAAGAGGCATACGGACGTTTCCTCATTAGTTAGATTCGACCGTTAGGTGACATATCCAAGTGCTGGAACCAATAAGTGAGAATCGGTAGGCCTCTTTGGATGACTCATCTTAGTGCAGAAGCAGGTCCGGTAGAATCATGATGGCCCCGGTTAGATTCGGCCTTTAGAGACGTATAAGTGCTGGAACCAATAAGTGAGCAACCGAAGGCCTCTTTGGGTGACTCATCGGAGTGCAAGAGCAGGCCCGGTAGAATCACGCTTCAACTATGCACATTGAGTCGGCTTTCCTACAAAATAATGTTACAGATAAAGTTTGAATAAACATTTTAAACGAAAATAGATATGCCTTGAAGTAAAAGTTTTTTAAAAGTGTTTTTAAAAAATGATTTTTAAAAACACGCATTATCAGCTGCTCTTTGCATGTTTTTCTTGCATACCCCAAAGGGGGGAGCACCCCACCGGTTAGAAACTGCTACTTTAGTTTAATTTGCCGTTTTTCAGAGCAAAGATACACCCAGAGAGCAGTTTCAGCTTTTTTAAAAAGTTCCTCTAATAAATCTACAACAAAACACCAATAGTGCAGAGTCGCAGAGGTCCAGGGCCAGGGACGTATCCAGAAAAACATTTCAGAAGGGGTCCAGATGGTAAAAAAGGCAGAAATTTTCACAAAAAGACTTTAACATTATCATTTTAGTAAAAAAAAAAAGAAATCAAAATTTCGGAGGGAGGGATCCGGACCCCTGGTCCTCCCCTTAAATACGTCCTCGTCCAGGGCATAAGTCTTCAAGGTCACTTTGCCACTCCGAATTTTGATCTTTTATTACACCAATTATTCCTTATTATTTTCCAATTTATCCATTATTAAAATTATCAATTATTTATAGAAATTTAAAATAATTAATAATAAAAAAATTATAATTTGATAAAATATCTATGTTCTAAAAAGGAGCATCATTTTGTTATGAAGTTTTCGTCGCCGCCGCGCCGCAGAGAAACTGCGTCCGGCACGTTAACAACATTTATTGTGTGGCATGTTTAATCAGTTTTGGGAAAGTGAATTCTGTTATTCATACTTCCAATACAACAGGCACCCGAAAAATATTCCGTAATAATACTATCAAAGTCTAAATTTCTTAAAAAAGAGGACTCAACATCTCATGATTTTTTTCTTCAGGTTTTTGGATTATGATATCTGTATTTTTGTAATTTTATTCGAAAATTAAATTAAAACTTCCGTCAAAATTTAATTTGTATTTGGTCCTTTTTTTCCACAAAAGTGAGAGCTTGCATTTAAGTATTATATACAGACTGGCTCAAAGCTATATGTCAGAAATGTAAAGGGTGATAGACAAATACGTATTCTAGGGTAGGGTCCTATGGGGGTCCGGAACCACTCCAAAATTTCGATTTTTGTTAACCAAATAATAATGATGAAGGCTTTTTTCTGAAAAATTCTCCCTTTTTCACTGTATGGACCTCATCCAACATATCTTTCTGTATACGTCCCTCATGATGGGACCAAGACGGTTCACAATCACACAGCAATGTGGGGTCTGAAACGACGTCTTCAATGACCTATTATTAATCACCCTGGAAATGGAAGGTCAGGCTTAACACATCCAAGTGCCAAACAGTCTTTCTCGGCTGCAAATCTATGGGGACGTAATCGAATGGTCACCCAACCCAAAATACCTTGGGGTCACCAGTGACAAAACTTTGTCCTGGAGATTTCACATTAACACCGTCCGCAACTAAAGGACAGCAGCGTTCAAAGCCATATCCCCGCTAATTTACAAGAAAAGAAAAATTCGTTACAGGAACAAAGTCCTCTAGATAACTTTTGTAAGACCGGCGGCCACCTATGCCGTTCTGGTGTGGTCCTATCCTGCCAAAACACACATCGACAGAATAGAAGCCAAACAAAGCTCTATTCTCAGAACAATTAGACACGGACACCACTTTCTTTCCAACAAAGTCATCGGAAGGAATTTCAAGATGCAAACTATTCGTTGACATTTACTCAAGACCTGACTTTTACAGCAAACCTCGCGATCTCCCAAATGCGATCATTGCCGAATTTTCGGATTAGGACTACCAAGATCCAGACAGCCGAAAGAGACGTAAGGCGGTCCTTGCTGCCCTTGCTCTCGACTCCAAATTACGCTGCTCGACTTCACGACAAGCGAACTGATCTGTACTGATCTCCTATTCGGCATGTTCGGGGACTCTACAACTCATTCAACCTTTGATGAATAGATACATGCTGGAGATAAGCACAACACGCGGTTACCCCCTTAAACCACATATTTCAATCAGTCAGTTAGTCAATCACTTTGGAAGAAATGCTGATAGTGGCCTTTCAGACCATCGTATGTCAAAAACTAATGCATCTTTCAGAGAAAGCACTGAACCAAAATTGATAGTTCACAAATTCTGTTTCATTTCACTGTTGAAAGTCTCAGGGAAAAGCTCACTGTTTATGAAACTCGATTACGAATTTAGACAAACACTCCAACAGTTCTTCCAAAATGATTATTAACAGGTACATAAAGACGACATTTCTGACCCCACATTGCTATGTGCTAGACCACCCTCTACACTTTTGACCTATAGTTTTGAATAACCCTGTATATCCTCATCGGTCCCGAGGTACACATATCTGGACATTTTTCTTTCCATTCTTAAAACGATTCTTTAAGATTTTTTGTAGTTCTGAATAGACGTACATACGTGTCGATGCTTTGATTTTGTAAAAGTGATGTTAACTCATGTGAATGTGCAAATCCTGCACGCTGACGCACACATTTTATTTTTGTTTGCCGTTATTTTTATCTTTGTTTGCCGTAACACAAAAGAATATTGGAATGTCACTGAAATTTTCGAAGTCGAATTTGTTAATATTTTTGCTTATTTGTGAAATTCAAACAACTGAAAAGAACTTTTAGGACATCCTTTACCTTTAAGGGGACGGTGGACGTTATAAAAGTTTTTTTTTATGAATTTTTGTAAGGATATGCTTTGAAGTATGACAAAATTAAAGACTTAAAAAAATTGAATTTCTAAAAAATGTCTATTGTGCGCCAACTTTTAATTTTTTCTTCAATTTTATTCAAAAGTGTATTCCGAACAAATTTTCTTATTAATTTAGAGATTCGTTAAAAAATAAAATTTTAGATAGTATTTTTATATGTTAACACTGTTATTTTCGCAAAATTTTGATGTTTTGTATAAACTTATATTGAATTTTTTAATCTTAATGAACACTAAAAGTAAAACGCATAAGAAAGTTTATTTTTAGATGTATCTTGAGTCTCTGTAATGAATTTTATGAGATTTCTTTAAAAATTGTGTCGCAAGGGACATTTTAGACACAGAATTGCGAAAACTATTCATTTTGCACAGAAAGCATTTTTTCGGAATTTTAAAGGGCCATTTATAAGATACTTACATTTTTAAACACTTATAACTTTTCTACTAATTAAATTAGAGACATGCGGATTTTGTCTCAGATACAGTAAAAATAACATTAATACATTAATGAAAAAATTCCGATTCTTTGGTGAATTTTCGGTAATGTCATTGCCCACCATTCCCTTAAAAGTTTCGTGTAAATCTTCCTTTATGGGTGATAACTTTTTACTACTGAAACTGTGATTGGGAATGAAGCTTTTATTCGAGAAATTATTTGAAAACGCGCTTTTTACTTGTTATTTTTAAATGTAATAGGTTTTTTTTAAATAATTATGCGATTGGTCTTTAATTTGGCATGTGATATTTTTGTCGTGTCTGAAGATGATATAGAACACCATAAAGGGGGGAGGGGCTTTACAAGGCGGGGCACGGGCATTCTGCCCGGCTCCCCCTCCCTCTCTCTATGGTGTAACAGAGCAGGGCCTCGCAAACTAGACAAATCGTATGAGAGTCGGTTCGCTCACTGTCGCGAAGTAGACCCCAGCCAGCAACTATTGCTTCTCCAGTTGGACTGCTCGACGCTGAAGGTAAGCAGATAGCGTTGACGTATCCGCCGGATCCCGCAATGTTGATTTTACTCGCCGTCTTCAGGAGAGCTATGTCGTAATCATATCCTTCTTCGTCGTACTTTTCGTGAAGAATGATGTTGGACAGCTGGGAAAAAAAAAAAGAATTAACAAATAAGAGGATCTGAAGCTCATGTTTTTTTCAGGTTTTCATCCGTTACTGATAGTGCTCTGCGTAAATAAAGCAACACAGTTTAAGAGACAAAGAATATACAGAGTCACGAAGCGAAAATTACCAGTCGTAATTACCACGAACACACGAACCACGAATGGAAACATATTCTATGTTTTCAAAAAGAATATGTTTCCATTATATTCTATCTTGTACTCTACATTCCGTGGGAGTATGTTTGCATTCCTATAATATATTTCCACAGACTTCAATATAGGACGATCATCTAGTAGCGGCAGATTAGCTACATAAATCATTAGCTACATAAATGATTAGAACACAAGCCCCCTCTAGCGACGAATCATGATGCAATCTACTACTAGCACACGCATGCGTACAACATAAACTTAATCATTACGATTCATAGCGCTCTCTTGAAGGCAAATTACGTTTAGCTCTTTTAGAATAAGTCGATGATCGTCCTATATCCAAGTCTGTGATATATTAGACACACTAAACATCACATTATGACACGACAACCCAGAGTTAAGTTGAGAACATAAAAGAACACATAAAAGAACATTCTCAACAACACATTTCCAAAATGTAACGAGGCGACACGCAACCTAGTAGCTTGTCAAAAATCATTACAACCGGTAGTCTATACTGTTGAAACAACTAAAACGTAGAATTACATATCGTTACGTTAGCACTAAAACGGCCATTGAAAAATTGTGAATATAACGTACACTTTAAATTTAATATAGCCAAAATATTTATTAACATAGTATAATGTGCTTAAATCCGTATTATTAGAGCAAATATTTTAATAAACCACTTCTAATTTAAATTTTCCATGATTCAGCAGAACAAACTAGTCCCTTTATTTTAATTTCATGAGAAATGCCGCACAGTATAAACTTGGTGGGCTATTTAGAATCGCACAATCTGAGAATTTATTGTCCGCATATACGAGATAAATTTTGTGCTGCAGAGTTATATGAATCTCTAACTTTTAATCTACACGTTTTTGACTGCCGTTAATGTTTGTTTGTGTTGTTATGGCAACGCTACGCATGAGCAATCTGCCTACAAAGAGGATCCCTTCCTTGATCGGAGAACTTTCTAAGGGGTTCTAACGCGCATTCACGTAGCATCTGGAGAAAGCCGACCAAAGCAACACTGTTGGATTGACAGTCGCTGGATGGGGCCCGAACCCGGGACCTTCACGCTTCAGCCGTCAACCATTTTCCCAGGCAGCACAAGAATGTTCTGTGAACGTCTTGTAACGTTCAGAATAGTAAGAAAAGTGTTCAGGTAAAGGTTGTACGTTCTGTATAACGTTCTAAAATTGTACTAAGATATCTTTTGCCAAAAACTGCGAATAAATAACGTCTTATTGGGCGTGCAACAGGGGTTTTAATGACGCCGTTCTAAAGCAATGCCTAATAACTCGTTCTATTCGACGTGCAGCAGAAGTGCTGGTATTACCGTTCAAAAGCTATGCCTAATAACACGTTTTATTCGACGTGTAACAAAAGTGCTGTTGATACCGTTCAAAATTTATGCCTGATAATCCGTCCTACCTGGCGTGCATCAGAAGTGCTGGTGAAACCGTTCAAAAGCAGTGCTCATAAATCGTCATACTCAACGCATAACAAACGTACTTGTGGTACTAAGTTTAAAACAATGTTTAACAACACGTTCTACTAGACGCGTTGAATTTATTATTCCTGAAACGTCGGAATGAGTCGTTCACTTGGCGTCTAATAAAGTTTTACAGACACCTGTTTGGCAACATCCCGGTGTTGAGTTGCACAAGGCAAGCAAGCGGCAAAATCCTTTTGCACTCCTCGTGATATTGCTGTTGGTCTTTTTTTTTTTTTTTCCCATAATTTATGACTTTTGTTACTCCCAGACAGCACTTAAGCTTAAATCAAGCTTGACGTTTCTTTCAATTTGACGTATTAATGCAAGCTTGACAGTTCAATTCATTTTAAGCTTGCAACAAGCTTGGAGATTACAAAAAACAAAATGAGCCAGCAAATATTTTCCCGACGAATTTAAGTCATTTGAACTGTCAAGCTTGAATACAACTTGATGACTGCTTGATTTGGAAAGCCACATAACAAATAATTTATCATCAGTCATAAATGTACTTGACCATAGAATTAAAAAAAAACAAGATTCTATATTTCCAAATATTGAAATTCTTCAAAATAAAATACAAATATACTACAAAATTGATTTCAAAATCAGTCGTTTGTCTCGATTCTGGCCAATATTGCCCAACATGAGTGCTGCGATACTGAAAGTTTTAAAACGTGTGCTGCTTTTAAGTTTATATTATGCTTATTTCCCTAGTAGTAAATTCTATAAATCACATATAACATTATTTTAATTTTGATTCATCCCATGGAAAAATAAAAGATTTAGATCGGCATGGGCAATACTGATCAATCTCAGGAAAACACGGCGTGACAACCATAACAGTCACTTCAAACTTCAGTCATTTCTCCTCGAGTCAGATTTGGATTGTGGTTAGGACGCTTGCTTCGCACACCTTAGGTCCCGAGATCGGACGCTAGACGGAAACAGATTAAAATAACTTGACGTTGCGGCGTAGAGGGGAAAATGCGTGGAAAAATAAAATATATGGGGCGAGTTTTTAGGACAACGCCCAAACTATTCAGAGAGAAAACGTTTGTCCTAAAAACTTTTGTAATAACACACATAAATAAAAAGAATATGTGTCGACAATATTCATCCGTAAATTATTTCAACAGAAAGCATTTGTCCCAAAAGTTCTTAAATGTTGATTCTTTGTTGTTTAAAAACATCAAAATCTGTCTCGGACTATATAAGCATTATTTAGTGCATAAGTGTGATAAGTTAATGATTTTGTTGTAATACACATAAATTAAAAA